>JAQPPZ010001498.1:0-17382 GCA_028583015.1 Wollemia nobilis
AATTTCATAAATAAATGCATGGATGTGAAGAATGAGCTTCAATATTTCATCCGAAATAATTTTGATATCATTCTGAAGTCATTTTGAATTTATAAAAAATATTTAAAGTTGTTTTATAAGGATTTTTATAATTTCGAAATTTGACATTTTATTCATATATTTTGAAGGTAAATTGATTTTCAGGCTTTGCATTTGCATTCACAAACAATAAATAAAGTTCCCTTTATGAAAATTACAATTTCATTAAAAGGGGTTAGTTCATACGGTATTCCATTGGCCATCATTTTGAATTTTGGGAGCAAAAATTCTCAAGGTCATAACTCCTCGCTCGTTGCTCGGATTGACTATTAGTGCATATTTTTGAAAAGCTCTCGAAAAGAGCTACAACAACGTAGAACAACATCATACTGACTGTAGTGTGTTTTAACATTTTCAGCTCTCTAGTCCATTTTCCATAATTTTATTTTTATTTTTCTAACCCTTCCTTTTGTAGATTTTTTTAAACTTCGACAACTAAAATAAAATAAAAAATAAAAATTACAATTTCATAGAGAAATGCATGGTGTGAAGAATGAGCTTCAATATTCCATCCGAAATAATTTTGATCTATTTTGAAGTCATTTCAAATTTATAAAAATTATTTAAAGTTGTTTTATAAAGATTTTTATAATTTCGGAATTTCACATTTTTTTCATATTTTGAAGGTAAATCAATTTTCAGGATTTGCATTTGCATTCACAGATAATAAATGAACTTCCCTTTATGAAAATTATAATTTCATTAAAGGGGGGTAGTTCATACGATATTCCATTGGCCATCATTTTGAATTTTGGAGGTAAAACTTCCCGGGGTCATAACTCCTCGCTCGTTGCTTGGATTGACTATTAGTGCATATTTTTGGAAAGCTCTCGAAAAGAGCTACAATGGCATAGGGTGACATCATACTGACTGTAGTGTGTTTTAATATTTTTAGCTTTCTGGTCCATTTTCCATAATTTTATTTTTATTTTTCTAACCCTTCCTTTTGCAGATTTCTTTTAAACTTCGACGACTAAAATAAAAACCCCCCAAAAATAAAATTTCATAAATAAATGCATGGGTGTGAAGAATGAGCTTCAATATTTCATCCGAAATAATTTTGATCTCATTCTAAAGTCATTTCGAATTTATAAATATTATTTAAAGTTGTTATTTTATAAAGATTTTTATAATTTCGAAATTTCACGTTTTTTTCATATTTTGAAGGTAAATCAATTTTTAGGCTTTGCATTTGAATTCACAGACAATAAATGAACTTCCCTTTACAAAAATTACAATTTCATTAAAGTGGGGTAGTTCATACGACATTCCATTGGCCATCATTTTAAATTTTGGGGGTAAAACTTCCCGGGGTGATAACTCGTCGCTCGTTGCTCGGATTGACTATTAGTGCATATTTTCGGAAAGCTCTCGAAAAGAGCTACAACAACGTAGGGTAAAATCATACTAACTATAGTGTGTTTTAACATTTTTAGCTTTTTGATCTATTTTCCAAAATTTTATTTTTATTTTTCTAACCCTTCCTTTTGCAGAATTTTTTTAAACTTCGACGACTAAAATAAAAATTAAAAAATTAAAATTTCATAAATAAATGCATTGGTGTGAAGAATGAGCTTCAATATTTCATCCGAAATAATTTTTAACTCATTTTGAAGTCATTTCGAATTTATAAAAATTATTTAAAGTTGCTATTTTATAAGGATTTTTATAATTTCAAAATTTCACATTTTTTTCATATTTTGAAGGAAATCGATTTTCAAGCTTTGTATTTACATTCACAGATAATAAATGAACTTCTCTTTATAAAAATTATAATTTCATTAAAAGGGGGTAATTCATAAGTCATTGGCCATCATTTTGAATTTTGGGGGTAAAACTTCCTAGTGGCATAACTCCTCACTCGTTGCTCGTATTGACTATTAGTGGATATTTTCGGAAAGCTCTCAAAAAGAGCTACAACAACATAAGGTGGCATCATACTAATTGTAGTGTTTTTTTAATATTTTCAACTTTCTGGTCTATTTTATAGAATTTTATTTTTATATTTCTAACCCTTTCTTTTGCAGATTTTTTTTAAACTTCGACGACTAATATAAAAATAAAAATAAAAACAAAAATTTCATAAATAAATACATGGGTGTGAAGAATGAGCTTCAATATTTCATCCAAATCAATTTTGATCTCATTCTGAAGTCATTTCGAATTTATAAAAATTATTTAAAGTTGCTATTTTATAAGGATTTTTATAATTTCAGAATTTCACATTTTTTTCATATTTTGAAGGTAAATCGATTTTCAAGCGTTGCATTTGCATTCACAAACAATAAATGAACTTCCCTTTATGAAAATTACAATTTCATTAAAGGGGGGTAGTTCAACCGAAATTCCATTGGCCATCATTTTGAATTTTGGAGGTAAAACTTCCCGGGGTTATAACTCCTCGCTCATTGCTCGGATTGACTATTAGTGCATATTTTCGGAAAGCTCTCAAAAAGAGCTACAACAACGTAGGGCAACATCATACTTATTGTAGTGTGTTTTAATAATTTTGGCTTTCTGCTCCATTTTTCAAAATTTTATTTTTATTTTTCTAACCCTTCCTTTTGCAAATTTTTTTAAACTTCGGCAACTAGAATAAAAATAAAATAAAATTAAAATTTCATAAATAAATGCATGGGTGTGAAGGATGAGCTTCAATATTTCATCCGAAACAATTTTGATCTCATTCTCAAATTTATAAAAATTATTTAAATTTGTTGTTTTATAAGTATTTTTATAATTTCAAAATTTCACATTTTTTTTCATATTTTGAAGGCAAATCAATTTTTAGGCTTTGCATTTGCATTCATAGACAATAAATGAACTTCCCTTTATGAAAATTACAATTTCATTAAAGGGGGTAGTTCATATGGCATTCCATTGGCCATCATTTTGAATTTTAGGGGCAAAACTTCCCGAGGTCATAACTCTTTGCTCAAATCTTGGATTGACTATTAGTGCATATTTTTGGAAAGGTCTCGAAAAGAGCTGCAACAACGTAGGATATCATACTGACTATAGTGTGTTTTAACATTTTTGGTTTTCTGGTCCATTTTCCAGAATTTTTTATTTTATTTTTCTAACCCTTCTTTTTGAAGATTTTTTTAAAACTTCGATGACTAAAATAAAAACAAAGAAAAATAAAATTCCATAAATAAATGCATGGGTGTGAAGAATGAGCTTCAATATTTCATCCGAAATAATTTTGATCTCATTCTAAAGTCATTTTGAATTTATAAAAATTATTTAAAGTTGTTGTTTTATAAATATTTTTATAATTTCAAAATTTCACATTTTTTTCATATTTTGAAGGTAAATCGATTTTCAGGCTTTGCATTTGAATTCACAGAAAATAAATGAACTTCCCTTTATTAAAATTACAATTTCATTAAAGGGGGGTAGTTCATACGACATTTCATTGGCCATCATTTTCCTAGGGTCATAACTCCTCGCTCGTTGCTCGGATTGACTATTAATGCATATTTTTGGAAAGCTCTCGAAAAGAGCTACAATGGCGTAGGGCAACATCATATTTACTGTAGTGTGTTTTAACATTTTTACCTTTCTGATCCATTTTCCATAATTTTATTTTTATTTTTATAACCCTTCTTTTTTCAATTTTTTTTTAAACTTTGACGAGTAAAATAAAAATAAAAAAAATTAAAATTTCACAAATAAATGCATTGGTGTGAATAATGAGCTTCAATATTTCATCTGAAATAATTTTTAACTCATTCTGAAGTCATTTCAAATTGATAAAAATTATTTAAAGTTACTATTTTATAAGAATTTTTATAATTTTGAAATTTCACATTTTTTTTTCATATTTTGAAGGAAATTGATTTTTAGGCTTTGCATTTACATTCGTAAACAATAAATGTTCTTCCTTTATGAAAATTAAAATTTCATTAAAGGGGGGTAGTTCATACGACATTCAATTGGCCATCATTTTGAATTTTGGAGGTAAAACTTTCTCGAGGTCATAACTCCTCGCTCATTGCTCGGATTGACTATTAGTGCATTTTTCAGGAAGCTCTCAAAAAGAGCTACAACAGAATAGGGCGACATCATACTAATTGTAGTGTGTTTTAACATTTTCAACTTTCTAGTCCATTTTCTAGAGTTTTTATTTATATTTCTAACCCTTTCTTTTGTATATTTTTTTTAAACTTTTGCGACTAAAATAAAAATTAAAAAAAATTAAAATTTCATAAATAAATGCATGGGTGTGAAGAATGAGCTTCAATATTTCATCCGAAATAATTTTGATCTCATTCTGAAGTCATTTCGAATTTATAAAAATTATTTAAAGTTGTTGTTTTATAAAGATTTTTATAATTTTGGAATTTCACATTTTTTACATATTTTGAAGGTAAATCAATTTTCAGGCTTTGCATTTGCATTCACAGACAATAAATGAACTTCCCTTTATGAAAATTATAATTTCATTAAAGGGGGGTAGTTCATACGGCATTCCATTGGCCATCATTTTGAATTTTGGAGGTAAAACTTCCCGGGGTCATAACTCCTCACTCGTTGCTTGGATTGACTATTAGTGCATATTTTCAAAAAGCTCTCGAAAAGAGCTACAATGACGTAGGGTGACATCATACTGATTGTAGTGTGTTTTAACATTTTTATCTTTCTGGTCCATTTTCCAGAATTTTTTTTTTATTTTTCTAACCCTTCATTTTGCAGATTTTTTTTAAACTTCGACTAAAATAAAACCCAAAAAAAAAAATTCATAAATAAATGCATGGGTGTGAAGAATGAGTTTCAATATTTCATCCGAAATAATTTTGATCTCATTCTAAAGTTATTTCGAATTTATAAAAATTATTTAAAATTGCTGTTTTATAAGGATTTTTATAATTTCGAAATTTCATATTTTTTTCATATTTTGAAGGTAAATCGATTTTTAGGCTTTGCATTTGCATTCATAGATAATAAATGAACTTCCCTTTATGAAATTTACAATTTCATTAAAGTGGGGTAGTTCATACAACATTCCATTGGCCATCATTTTGAATTTTGGGGGTAAAACTTCCTGGGGTCATAACTCCTCGCTCGTTGCTCGGATTGACTATTAGTGCATATTTTTAGAAAGCTCTCGAAAAGAGCTACAACAACGTAAGATAAAATCAGAACTAATAACGAAGTAGAAGCTAAAGCCCTTTGGAGAGGGTTACAAGTAGCCCAAGCAACTCAAGGTAACTTGATGATTGAAGGTGATTCTATGAACATCATCAACCTGTTAACCAATGGCAAAAAACCTCCATGGAGAATCGAGAGAGTCATCCATGAAGTGAGGATCCTTTTTGCGATAAGAAAATGAGGGCTCATCACGTGTACAATGAGGCCAACAAGTCACTGAAAATTAACCAACATAAGTGTTGATGTTGGTAGTTTGGTGACATGGACACAAGGTGTGCCACGTGAAGTGGAAAACATTATTAGTCATTGAAAATAAACCTACCCATTAAGGAGAAAGATAAATGGGTGTTCTTTCCTATAGAGTTGGTAATAATTATGGAAGTTTCTAAATCATACCAAATTGGAAATTAAGGTAACAGGGTGTAAGCCTTGGAAGATTCCGACAGAGAATAGGAAATGGGCAAGCAACAAGTTTCATAAGTGCAAAGTTCCAAACCTCAATTTTTTGTC
Organism: Wollemia nobilis; assembly: GCA_028583015.1. Classification (NCBI taxonomy): domain Eukaryota; kingdom Viridiplantae; phylum Streptophyta; class Pinopsida; order Araucariales; family Araucariaceae; genus Wollemia; species Wollemia nobilis. Next base: position 5,743 of record JAQPPZ010001498.1, read on the forward strand.
AATATAAGTAATGTTTACAATTATGTTTAGGTATGGGTGTGCCTTGTTAGTAAGGTGTTTTAGGGGATTCAACACAAGTTCGGTAAGAAAGTTTCAAGGATGACTAGGATCTACAATCTCAGCAGAAGGCTGGATATTGTAATAGGTTTTGGGTTAACCTGCAAAACTCGGTAATTAATGAAGACTTTTATTTACCAAAAAAAAATCATACTAACTGTAGTGTGTTTTAATATTTTTAGCTTTCTGGTCCATTTTCCAAAATTTTATTTTTATTTTTATAACCCTTCATTTTGTAGATTTTTTTTAAACTTCGACGACTAAAATAAAAATAAAAAAAAATTAAAATTTCATAAATAAATGCATGGGTGTGAAGAATGAGCTTCAATATTTCATTCGAAATAATTTTAATCTCATTCTGAAGTCATTTCAAATTTATAAAAATTATTTAAAGTTACTATTTTATAAGGATTTTTATAATTTCAAAATTTCACATTTTTTTCATATTTTGAAGGTAAATCGATTTTCAGGCTTTGCATTTGCATTCACAGACAATAAATGAACTTCCCTTTATGAAAATTATAATTTCATTAAAGGGGGGTAGTTCATACGTCATTCCATTGGCCATCATTTTGAATTTTAGGGGTAAAACTTCCTGGGGTCATAACTCCTCGCTCGTTGCTCGGATTGACTATTAGTGCATATTTTCGAAAAGCTCTCGAAAAGAGCTACAACAGCGTAGGGCGACATCATACTAACTATAGTGTGTTTTAACATTTTCGGCTTTCTGGTCCATTTTCTAGAATTTTATTTTTATTTTTCTAACCCTTTCTTTTGCAGATTTTTTTTAAACTTCGATGACTAAAATAAAAATAAATAAATAAAAATTTCATAAATAAATGCATGGGTGTGAAGAATGAGCTTCAATATTTCATCCGAATTAATTTTGATCTCATTCTGAAGTCATTTTGAATTTATAAAAATTATTTAAAGTTGCTATTTTATAAGGATTTTTATAATTTCTAAATTTCACATTTTTTTCATATTTTGAAGGTAAATCGATTTTCAGGCTTTGCATTTGCATTCACAGACAATAAATGAACTTTCCTTTATGAAAATTACAATTTCATTAAAGCGGGGTAGTTCATACAACATTCCATTGGCCATCATTTTGAATTTTGGGGGTAAAACTTCCCGAGGTCATAACTCCTCGCTCATTGCTCGGATTGACTATTAGTGCATATTTTCGGAAAGCTCTCAAAAAGAGCTACAACAACGTAGGGCGACATCATACTTACTGTAGTGTGTTTTAATATTTTTAGCTTTCTGGTCCATTTTCCAAAATTTTATTTTTATTTTTCTAACCCTTCCTTTTGCAGATTTTTTTAAACTTCGGTGACTAGAATAAAAATAAAAAAAATTAAAATTTCATAAATAAATGCATGGGTGTGAAGAATGAGCTTCAATATTTCATCCGAAATAATTTTGATCTCATTCTGAAGTCATTTTGAATTTATAAAAATTATTTAAAGTTACTATTTTATAAGGATTTTTATAATTTCAAAATTTCACATTTTTTTCATATTTTGAAGGTAAATCGATTTTCAAGCTTTGCATTTACATTCACAGACAATAAATGAACTTCTCTTTATAAAAATTATAATTTCATTAAAGGGGGGTAGTTCATACGGCATTCCATTGGCCATCATTTTGAATTTTGGGGGTAAAACTTCCCGAGGTCATAACTCCTCACTCATTGCTTGGATTGACTATTAGTGCATATTTTCGTAAAGCTCTCAAAAAGAGCTACAACAACATAGGGTGACATCATACTAATATAGTGTGTTTTAACATTTTCACCTTTCTAGTCCATTTTCCAGAATTTTATTTTTATTTTTATAACCCTTCTTTTTACAAATTTTTTTAAACTTCGACGAGTAAAATAAAATTAAAAAAAATTAAAATTTCACAAATAAATGCATTAGTGTGAAAAATGAGCTTCAATATTTCATTTGAAACAATTTTTAACTCATTATGAAGTCATTTTAAATTTATAAAAAATATTTAAAGTTACTATTTTATAAGAATTTTTATAATTTTGAAATTTCACATTTTTTTCATATTTTGAAGGAAATCGATTTTCAGGCTTTGCATTTACATTCACAAACAATAAACAAACTTTCCTTTATGAAAATGACAATTTCATTAAAGGGGGGTAGTTCATACTCCATTTTTAAAACTCCAGGCCACCCCCCCCCCCCTCCCCTATATTTATTTTTATAACCCCCCAAAAAAATAATAGGATGACATTGAGGATTGGGAGAAGATGAGGAGCGGTGGAGGAAGCGGAGGAAGTGGAGGAGGAGCAAAAATGGCAGGCAAGAATTTTGAACCAACGGAAGGAGAAGATCCAGAGGTAGGGTAGAATGTTGTAGCTGGAAAGGAAAAGGATTCCCTATCAGCTCAGTTCAAAAAGGCTAAAGGTACAGATCCTCCAGATAAACCCTCAGACAAAGGGTCCCACTGGGGTTCGAGAGCTGGCAACAAGGGCCCAACCTTTTTGGAAATGTTGAAAGGGAAAAAGAAGGAGCCAGTCAGTGAACTACCGCCCCTAATACCAAACAATAACAGGTTAACTATGCCAGTGGAGATTATGGAAAGATTCTTGGATATGGAGGCATCATCCTTAGTTGGCAAGTTTTTGGGAGGAAGGCCGGACATTGAGACTATTCGCTCATGGGCCGTGACAAAGTGGAAAACTTTAGGAAGCTTAGAAATCGTAGCCATGTCAAGAGGTTTTTTTATGATAAGACTCAACAACAAAGATGATGCAGAGCGCATCTTGACAGGAGGACCCTGGTTTCTAGGAAGGCGTAGCCTCTTTCTGAGGAAGTGGGGGGAGGATTTCAACCCTGAGAAGCAGAACATTAATATAGCACCCATTTGGGTCCGCTTACCAAACCTCCCAGCCTAGTTTGTTAATGAGTACTGGCTTAGTGGCATAGCAAAGATGATAGGAGAGCTCGTGGCAATAGACCATTCAACCCGGGCAAGGACTAGACTGACGCATGCCAGGATCTATGTAAATGCAAACTTGGATTCTGATCTACCTTCTCAGGTGGAACTAGCATATGGAGAGTTTCTAAGGATTCAGCCTATGGAGTATGAGAACAAGCCGACATTTTGTAGCATGTGCAAAACCCAGGGCCACCTTCAAGCCCAATGTCTGACAATAACTACAAACAAGGAAGCCACGAGCGAAGGTTTTCTAGGGAAAGCTAATGGGAGAGGGATCCCAAAGTTTCAAGGACCGCGTCTTAACTTGGAAGGATACAGACAAGTTAAGAATAACCAGGCTGACCAAGCCAACACAGAACTGGCAAAAATCTAGGAGAAAGGAAAGCAACATAATGAGGGAGGCAAAAATCATAAGGTATGTAATAAAGATCCCAGCTTGAACATGTTTGATATCCTAGAAAATCTAGAAGTTGAAAAAGAAAATAGTAAGGATGATACCATCAGTGTCAAGTTTCCTGAAACCCTAGACTCCCCATCCAAATCGGGACCATCCACAGCTATGACAAAAAGCCCCAAAAGCTATGCTCAAAATGAAGAAAAATTGCCAGGTCATTTCAGTTTAAACATGGAAAAAATAGAGTCAAGAGTCGAAGTTGTGGAAACAAGAGCCAGGAATGTAGCTCCTAATCCGGTAGTGGAGCAAATTATCCCTTATCAGATGAGCCCAACGGTAAAAGGTTCCTTGAAGGAAAGCCCCCTGTTTAGGAACCAGATAGGAGAGGTGAACCAAAACAAGGTTGAGGATGAAGAGGGAATTGAAAACCCCCAAAATGAGGAAGAAGGTTCAAGCCCTAGACTATCACAGTATATGCCCCCTCATTTCAGTCCAAAATAGACTAGAAGCACTACCAAGCCTCCGATAGATTATGGAAGTGAAAGAAAGAAAGGGAGAATATCTACAACAGAGCACTATAGAATGAGAATCAATGAAGAAATTGCAAACGGAAAGCAAAGAACATTGTTACAGCAAGCTATTCCTGGCCAGGATAATAGCAAAATTGACAAACCCCCTTTGGATCAGGGAAGGGGGTGGGGAAAAAATATCAAACAGTCTAAATGAAGGTTCTCTCATGGAATGTGAGAGGCCTAAACGGCCCACCAAAACAAAGGATGGTGAAGTCTATAAGGAAGGATTGGAATCCTACTATCATTTTTCTTCAAGAAACCAAAACAGATGCGGCACAATCAACACTTATAGCTAGAAGGATTTGGAAGCAAGGGGAAGTGGCCTTTCAACAGGCGAGAGGAGCATCTGGGGGCCTCATGATCTTATGGGATCCTATTAAAATAGAAGGAAGTATTATTCAGGCAAATGAAAGAGTCTTAAGCGTATTATTTCATGATTTTGATACTAATAAGAATTGGATTATGTCAAATGTTTATGCCCCCACCTCTGTCCAAGGGCGGTCTGAACTGTGGGAGTTTTTGGGGCATTTGAGCCAAGCTTTTAAAGACATTCCTTGGGTGATTGGGGGAGATTTCAATACCCCCTTTACCCATATGATAAGAAGGGAGGATCTGGGTTACCCTCAAGGAGCATGGAGGACTTCAATGAATTCATTAACACAAATGAATTGATGGATGTAAGACTAAAAGGAGCCAAATTTACATGGAGTAACAAGAGGATAGGAAGTCAGTTGATTCAAGAAAGGTTGGACAGGTTTTTTTATCCAAGGAAGCTACAACAATGTTTGGTGATTCAACGTTACAAGCCCTTCCTAAATGCGCTTCAGACCATAATCTTATTCTATGGGAGGCATTTCAGGCTAACTCCTTTAAAAAGCCATTCAGATTTCTGTCAATGTGGGTTAAACATCCGGACTTCAAGAAACGAATAGAGGAATGGTGGCAGCAGCCTATCCAGGGAAGTGCTTCCTTCAAACTATCTCAAAAACTTAAGATGGTGAAAAACAACCTTAGAATATGGAATAAAGAAGTCTTTGGAAATATTTTTGAGAATAAGAGAGAAGTGGGGGAAAAACTGAGAATAATAGAAAGCAAAATCCAAAATGGAACCTATGATGAGGCGACAAGGACTGAAGAGAAGGAAACCCTTTGTGAGTTTTATAATATTTTAGCTTGTGAAGAGATGTATTGGAGGCAGAAATCAAGGGCATTATGGCTAAAGGAAGGGGACTCTAATTCAAAAATTTCCCATGTTACCACATTGAGCAATAGAAGCAACAATAATATTAGAAATTTAACTAAGGTGGATGGATCCTCAACTCAAAACATTCAGGAGATCAGGGACGAGGCTGTTAATTTTTTTAGTTCATTATTGGGTGAAGAACGGGCCTGTAATGCCCAAGCAAAGGACTCTCTCCTTCAATTCATTCCACAACTCATTGATGAAATGATTAACGAGTCTCTTACAATAGCTTTTTTAGATGAAGAGATCAAGGAGGCTTTGTTTAACATGGATCCTGACAAAGCTCCTGGGCCGGATGGGTTTTCACCATGGTTTTTCCAAGTTTGTTGGGATATTGTTGGAGCAGAAGTTATTGCTGCAATCAAGGAGTTCCAAAGTTCAAATCATATTCCAAGGGGTTTCAATTCAACTTTCATTGCTTTGATCCCTAAAGGCCCCAACCCCAAGACTATGGCTGACTTTAGGCCGGTTAGCCTGTGTAATATATCCTATAAAATTCTGTCCAAAGTTTTAGCCAACCGTTTGAAGAAAGTTCTACCGGTTATCATTGATCCAAGTCAAGGAAGTTCTGTACAAGGAAGATCAATCTTAGATGGAGTTATTACTATTCATGAGGCTCTTCATACAACCGCTCAGACCAAAAAAGTAGTCATGGCTTTAAAGTTAGACATGAACAAAGCTTATGACAGGATAAATTGGGAATTCCTAGAGGCAGTTTTATTAAAATTTGGCTTCAACATGAAATGGGTCAAGTTAATAAGAGAGTGTATTTCTAAGCCTTGTTTTTTAGTTTTGGTTAATGGGTCTACTGCAGGTTTTTTTCAAAGCAAATGTGGTCTAAGACAAGGAGATCCCATAAGTCCTATGTTGTTCATCATTGTAGTTGAGGCCTTGGGAAGAACCATTAAGGCAACAGCGGTAGCTGGACTCATATCAGGTATCAAGGCCACGTCGCTAACTACCTCGGTGACACATCAACAATTTGTTGATGATACATTGCTACTGACTTTGGCTTCTGTGGTTGAGGCAAGAAGGATTAAAAATATTCTCATAATGTATGAAGAAGCGGCTGGATAGAAAGTGAATTTTGATAAGAGCAAACTTTATTTCATCAATACCCCCATTCCTAGGCAAAACAACATAGCAAGGATCATGGAATGTCAGATTGCATCCCTTCCCACCTCCTATTTAGGTCTTCCCCTATTTACGAGGAAACCTTGAAGGATCAATGTGGAACATAGTTCTGGAGAGGATCCAAAAAAAGCTAGCAGGTTGGAAAGGACATCTGTTATCTCAAGCAGGCAAAGCAGTTTTAACTATGGCTTCACTTCAAAGTATACCCATTTACTTCCTATCAGTCTTAGAGCTCCCAACAAGGTGTATCACAAAATTGAGCAGCTTCAAAAAAATTTCTCTGGTCAGGGACTGAGGATAAGAAAAGGATCCATTTAGTAGGTTGGAACAAGGTTTGCAAACCTAAAGCTGATGGGGGGTTAGGATTGAGGAGAGTTGCTCATCTCAATACAACTCTATTAGCCAAACAAGCATGGCGGTTATTGACTAAGGTCGATAATGAATGGACTGCCATAGTTAGGAGGAAATACCTCCAAGGTGTGAACTTCCTTAATGACAACTTAGCAAGAAGGGGGTCTACTTTTTGGAAGGCAATCCTCACGAGCAGGGATCTTGTCAAGAAAGGTCTTAGATGGATTCTAGGAAATGGGCAAACAATAGACTTTTGGAAGGATCGATGGGTGAGAGCTGAGGAGTTATCCCAGAATCCTCGTTTGGCTAGGATTCAAGAGCATATGGAGCAGCATATTGGGAAGAAGGTTGCAAATTATATGTGGCAGGATATAAATATCAACAGGTGGAAACACATCAGAGTACAGGGTTTTGAAGCGGAGTCTGAAGAGCTTTATAACATTTTAACTCAACAAATTATTCCCTCTAGAGAGGATGAAGATCACATTGTTTGGGCTGAGACTGAAAGTGGTGACTTCACAGTTAAGTCTGCCTATAATTTGCTTCTCAATGTGGAAGGTCAACAATTTCAACCGAGTTTGGTTTGGATCAAAGGCTTAATTCCTAAAATATCCTTTTTTTCATGGTTGGTGATTCAAGGAAAAATCCTCACTATGGACAATATGTTATCCAAAGGTATGGTTATTGCTAACCGTTGCTACATGTGCAGGGCAGGATGGGAGACAACCCAACACTTGTTTCTGGAGTGTCCGATAGCGGAGTCCATCCTGGATGAACTTTTCCAAGCCTTTAGGATCTCGTGGGTTAAGCCTGCTCTTATATCCGAAGTGTTCCATCAATGGCCTCAACCCTTTGTTAGCCTAAAACTTAAGTACCTATGGAAAATCTGTTGGCATCATTTTCTCTGGCAGATTTGGCTAGAAAGGAACCATAGAGCCTTTAAGGATACCATTCACAACCCAAAAACCATCCTCAACAGGATTATTGTCTTTGCGAAAGAAAACCTTAGCACCTTAGTGGATGAGAACCACTCAATTCTTCCCCAAGAAAAACAATTAGCTCGGGCCTTAGGTATTGAGGACAAACCTTCCATTCCTTTGCCCAATCCCAAAAATGGGATTTCTTGGGAGCCACCCCCAGGGTTGGTTTAAACTAAATTTTGATGGTGCAGCCAAGGAGAACCCGGGAAGAGCTGGAGCTGGAGGAATAATCAGGGATCATCAAGGAAATCTGGTCAAGGCCTTCGCTGAACCATTGGGAATCAGAACTAATAACGAAGCAGAAGCTAGAGCCCTTTGGAGAGGGTTGCAAGTAGCCCAAGCAACTCAAGGTAACTTGATGATTGAAGGTGATTCTATGAACATCATCAACCTGTTAACCAATGGCAAAAAACCTCCATGGAGAATCGAGGGAGTCATCCATGAAGTGAGGATCCTTTTTGCGGCAAGACAGAACAGGAGGGCTCGTCACGTGTACCGTGAGGCCAACAGGTCAGCTGAAAAATTAGCCAACATAGGTGTTGATGTTGGTAGTTTGGTGACATGGACACAAGGTGTGCCACGTGAAGTGGAAAACATTATTAGTCATGAAAAGAAACCTACCCGTTAAGGAGAAATATGAATGGGTGTTCTTTCCCCATGGAGCTGGTAATAACTATGGGGTTTCCCTCTAAATCATACCAAATTGGAAATGAAGGTAACAGGGTGTAAGCCTTGGAAGATTTCGACAGAGAATAGGAAATGGGCAAGCAACAGGTTTCACAAGTGCAAAGTTCCAAACTTCAATTTCCTGTCAATGTAAGTAATGTTTACAGTTATGTTTAGGTATGGGTGTGCTTTGTTAGTAAGGTGTTGTAGGGGATTCAACACAATTTCTGGTAAGAAAGTTTCAAGGATGACTAGGATCTACAATCTCAGCAGAAGGCTGGATATTGTAATAGGTTTTGGGTTAACCTGCAAAACCCGGTAATTAATGAAGACTTTTATTTACCAAAAAAAATAATAAGGTGACATCATACTGACTATAGTGTGTTTTAACATTTTCAATTTTTTTGTCCATTTTCTAGAATATTTATTTATATTTCTAACCATTTCTTTTGTAGATTTTTTTAAACTTCGACGACTAAAATAAAAATTAAAAAAAAAATTAAATTTCATAAATAAATGCATGGTGTGAAGAATGAGCTTCAATATTTCATCCGAAATAATTTTGATCTATTCTAAAGTCATTTCGAATTTTTAAAAAATATTTAAAGTTGATGTTTTATAAGGATTTTTATAATTTCGGAATTTCACATTTTTTTTCAAATTTTGAAGGTAAATCAATTTTCAGGCTTTGCATTTGCATTTACAGACAATAAATGAACTTACCTTTATGAAAATTATAATTTCATTAAAGGGGGTAGTTCATACGGTATTCCATTGGCCATCATTTTGAATTTTGGAGGTAAAACTTCCCAGGGTTATAACTCCTTGCTCGTTGCTTGGATTGACTATTAGTGCATATTTTCGGAAAGCTCTCGAAAAGAGCTACAATGACGTAGGGTGACATCATACTGACTGTAGTGTGTTTTAATATTTTTAGCTTTCTGGTCCATTTTTAGAATTTTATTTTTATTTTTCTAACCCTTCATTTTACAGATTTCTTTTAAACTTCGGCGACTAAAATAAAAACCCCAAAAAATTAAAATTTCATAAATAAATGCATGGGTGTGAAGAATGAGTTTCAATATTTCATCCAAAACAATTTTGATCTCATTCTGAAGTTATTTCAAATTTATAAAAAATATTTAAAATTACTGTTTTATAAGGATTTTTATAATTTCGAAATTTCACGTTTTTTCATGTTTTAAAGGTAAATTGATTTTTAGGCTTTGCATTTGAATTCACAAACAATAAATGAACTTCCCTTTATGAAAATTACAATTTCATTAAAGTGGGGTAGTTCATACGACATTCCATTGGCCATCATTTTAAATTTTGGGGGTAAAACTTCTCGAGGACTTAACTCCTCGCTTGTTGCTCGGATTGTCTATTAGTGCATATTTTCGGAAAGCTCTCGAAAAGAGCTAAAACAACTTAGGGTACAATCATACTAACTATATTAACATTTTTAGCTTTCTAGTATATTTTCCAAAATTTTATTTTTATTTTTATAACAATTCTTTTTACAGATTTTTTTTAAACTTCGACGACTAAAATAAAAATAAAAAAATTAAAATTTCATAAATAAATGCATGGGTGTGAAGAATGAGCTTCAATATTTCATCCGAAATATTTTTTAACTCATTCTGAAGTCATTTCAAATTTATAAAAATTATTTAAAGTTAATATTTTATAAGGATTTTTATAATTTCGAAATTTCACATTTTTTTCATATTTTGAAGGAAATCGATTTTCAAGCTTTGCATTTACATTCACAGACAATAAATTAACTTATCTTGATAAAAATTATAATTTCATTAAAAGGGGGTAGTTTATACGTCATTCCATTGGCCATCATTTTGAATTTTGGGGTAAAACTTCCTGGGGTTATAACTCCTCGCTCGTTGCTCGGATATACTATTAGTGCATATTTTCAGAAAGCTCTCAAAAAGAGCTAAAACAACATAGGGTGACATCATACTAACTGTAGTCTGTTTTAACATTTTCAACTTTCTGGTCTATTTTCTAGAATTTTATTTTTATATTTCTAACCCTTTCTTTTGCAGATTTTTTTAAACTTCGGTGACTAAAATAAAAATAAAAATTTCATAAATAAATACATTGGTGTGAAGAATGAACTTAAATATTTTATCCGAATCAATTTTGATCTCATTCTGAAGTCATTTTGAATTTATAAAAAATATATAAAGTTGTTATTTTATAAGAATTTTTATAATTTCAGAATTTCACATTTTTTTCATTTTTTGAAGGCAAATCGATTTTCAGGCATTGCATTTGCATTCACAGACAATCAATGAACTTTTCTTTATGAAAATTACAATTTCATTAAAGGGGGGTAGTTCAAACAAAATTCTATTGGCCATCATTTTGAATTTTGGGGGTAAAACTTCCCGGGGTTATAACTCCTCGCTCATTCCTCAAATTGACTATTAGTGCATATTTTCGGAAAGCTCTCACAAAGAGCTATAACAACGTAGGGCGACATCATACTTACTGTAGTGTGTTTTAATATGTTTGGCTTTTTGGTCCATTTTTCAAAATTTTATTTTTATTTTTCTAACCCTTCATTTTGCAGATTTTTTTTAAACTTCGACGACTAGAATAAAAATAAAATTAAAATTAAAATTTCATAAATAAATGCATGGGTGTGAAGGATGAGCTTCAATCTTTCATCCGAAACAATTTTGATCTCATTTCGAATTTATAAAAATTATTTAAATTTGTTGTTTTATAAGTATTTTTATAATTTCAAAATTTCACATTTTTTTCATATTTTGAAGGCAAATCGATTTTTAGGCTTTGCATTTGCATTCATAGACAATAAATGAACTTCCCGGGGTCATAACTCTTCGCTCGTAGCTTGGATTGACTATTAGTGCATATTTTTTGAAAGCTCTCAAAAAGAGCTACAACAGCGTAGAGTTGCATCATACTGACTATAGTGTGTTTTAACATTTCTAGCTTTTTGGTCAATTTTCTAGAATTTTTTATTTTATTTTTCTAACCTTTCTTTTTGAAGATTTTTTTAAAACTTCCACCACTAAAAGAAAAACAAAGAAAAATAAAATTTCATAAATAAATTCATGGCTGTGAAGAATGAGTTTCAATATTTCATCCAAAACCATTTTGATCTCATTCTAAAGTCATGTCTAATTTATAAAAATTATTTAAAGTTGTTGTTTTATAAAGATTTTTATAATTTCATAATTTCATTTTTTTTTTCATATTTTGAAGGTAAATCGATTTTCAGGCTTTGCATTTGAATTT